>OY986438.1:17754420-17776920 GCA_963920525.1 Dichetophora obliterata | reverse complement strand
ATTATTAAAAAAAAATAATATCAAAAGTAAATATGAAATTAGGGTGTTATATTTGAAAAAATATTTATCACACCTTTTATATGACTCTTTAAATGCTCTCATAAGCCATATCAATTTTTTTTTGGTTTGTTCATTGCTGTGCTTAAAGTTTATTGATTATTTATTAGAATACTTATAACTTTATGAAAATTATTATAATATTCTAATATTATCGAACATATTCATAATTATTTCATCGGGAATAATTTTTCACGCGGATTCGGAAAAGGGAGTTTGCACTTTTAAGATAAAGCTTAAGAACATTTTAAAAAATTGTAATGCAAATTTGTTCATCTACGGTTGATAAGCAAATAAGCATTAACAATTTTTAAAATGTTGATGAGCTTTATCTTAAAAATGAGAACTCCCTTTTCCTATTCCGCGTGAAAAATTATTCCCGATAGGGCTGATTAATTTTATATTTATCCTTACCGATAGCTTTTTGGGGGCTCCATAAGAAATATAATATCCTTAAAAAATGTAACCTTTGAATACCTGATTTCATTTCCAGTCCAGAAAATTATGTACTTGTTGAATTGAATCTAAGCAACACTGAATTTCTGGATGCTACATAAGTCACTACTATATCTCTAGTAATTGTTGAACTATTTAGAAAAATTAAACACTGAACTAAATCAAGTTTTGATAACTCTCTTGATAAATAGAAGAATTTTTGGTAATACATATGTATTTTGCATTCGGCTTTAACTTAATAAAATCAATTCACAATAACAAGAGATAGTTGGAAATGTTTCCATGGCTCTGGGAGGGATCCAGACCCGCGAATCTCCCCACCATATCTTAACCACTGATCTTTAGTGATTAGATTTATAAGAAAAATTTAAAAAATTGAAAATACATTAAAGTTTTCATTGAATTTTCTGGCTTATTCAGAATGGTATACATATGAACAAGATATGTAGCTTGTGAATTTTTTTCTTAAGCTAGCAAGAAAATTAATTTTTGCTCTGTCCTTTTTTATTTCGCTTATTCAGTCAACTGTGTTTTAATGCGTGCTTCTTTTGGTGCCCTTCTTTTTGTATTTTATAGATATGGATAAATGTGAGCAGCACATCCACGGCGGTCGTCATCATTTCCTGCACTGCTGAAAAACAGTATCATTCACCCTGATTTTCAAGGTAAGCTCACTAACATGATTTTTTATTTAAAATAATTTCGTTTTTCTGTTTTTTTTTGCTTTCTGGGTTGTTTTGTTATGTTGTGATATATTTACTGTATAATTGCTTTACTTTTTGCTGATTTTAAACAATCTGGCAATTCAACTTTTTTTATTCAACCTTTCGATTCGTATTAATTAGCAGTTTGATGAAGTATAGCTTCATAAATATAAAATATATTCTTATAATCTGTGACTTTTATAAAACAATGGCAGCAAGGTTGTTTTGCAAGCGTCTGTCTTAAGTTGGTACACATAGCATTTATCGATCTTTTGCAGAACAAGTTTAATAATCTATATAGATTCAGTGAAATAAAACTATGTATTTTTAAATGATGAAACTTTTCGGGTAGAAAAGTACGTTTTCTATGGAAAAAAGAAATTATATCTACATGTCTTGAACTAAAATACCTAAAGACGAACCTTTTTTTGTTCAGTAATGAGTTTTAAAACAGAACAATATAATATAAAACAGAAATAGCAGTTAGCATTCGGCACTCATAAATGAACACTTTTTGAATCATTCGTTGACCCCCAATGAGTTCGAAAATGAAACATATTTTTGTTCGTTAATGAATTTATAGAAGTATCTACTAAAAAAGGATAGTTTTACGCACGTTTATTTAAAATTTTTAACTATCATCTTATATGATGAAATGCAATATTATATTGCTGTAAAAAAAATATGCTGATCCAGCAACTGAGCTGGATCATTTAAATTGATCCAATTCTATGCTTTTAAGTGTTGAGGGCGCAACTGTAAACGTAGACAACACTTAGCCTTTATTGACGGTTAGATGACGCCAAAACTGAAAAAACTGGCAGTACTGCATTAGCAATTGGTAGCAATAGCATTTTCGCAAAAAATTTCGCAAAACTTATCTGCCAGCTACATACGAACATCAGATGGTAATCTGTAAGCAGAAAATAGCGCCATCTGATTGTTATTAGAAAACATAGCAAAAATGAATTGGAAGCGTTTTTTTTTTACAAATTCGAATTTTTTACAGCATTCGTGATCGAGAAAAATTACGAAGGGTACGACGAGACAAGTGCCTATCAATCTTGTACAATTTTGCTTGATCACGGATGCTGTAATTCGGTCCCTGATCTCGCAAGAAAAAAACGCAGCTTTTGAGCCAGCCAAACGTGTGAAGTTAAATTTGAAGAAACTTGTGGAAGACATCTTTCGGCTATTCACCGCAAGGTGTATAGTTTGTACCCACAGTACTTACAGATGCGGCGCCATCTATCTGTGAATTCAAAGCACAGAGCAAAACCAATGAAATAATTGTGCTATGCGCATATGTTTTATTATAACGCCATATCGATGAAACTGATTACATTAAAATATTTACTTTTACAGCATTCTATTCACGGTCATCTTTTCGATGAAATGGTGATATAAATACAACATTTAAAGTACCATTGATGAAGAACTGAGTGCCAACGGTGACACAATAGTGAGAAGAAATAGAGCCATCACAACAAAACATATTTATCAGGAGGGTGGTGGGGAGGCAAACACTAAGTAGATTACTATAAGGAAGATTTTATATAAACCAAAATGTTTGTAATTACTCTAGACAAACAACTGCATTCTTAGAGATAAATGGGGACGTGCAAATTATATAGAGAATTTTAAAACAAAACTCAGTTTTATTAATGGTCTGGTATGAAAAAATAGATTTTTAGCCATAACTTTTTATTGGAAAGAGATATTGATGCAATTTTTGCACATAAATAATTTTTGAGATTTGGCTTTTTTGTAAAAAAAATAAAAACAACATTTTGGAAAAAATAAATTTCGCGAAAAAAATCAAAGGGGGTTGTTTTGATGACAAAAACAGTAAAATAATTGTTGCGCTTAGCTGGAAGAATTTTTGCAAATAAATGCTATGTCATATGAAAGGTAGTCAGATTGCTGTTTTTAATTGATTTCAATTTTACAGCAACAACAATTTGTGAGTCATTTTTTGAGTAAAAAGTCAATATTTTGGACCACTGACTTAACGGTACAGTTCAACCTATTTTTGTGAAGTAATTTTATTGAACTTTTGAGCAAAAAAAATTTGAATGAAATATATTAATGAACAGCGGAGATATTTGCATCGAAAGACCAAACTTTGATTTTCATGTCGTTTTTTTCTCATTCTTAGGTAACGATGTTTTAGGAAAAAGTCGTTGTACTGAAAACTTCTACAATTTTAAATATATGTGAGTGTTTTTGATGTCAAAATGACGAAAAATTTTTAAAATTAAATACACAAAAAACTCCGATGGTAAAAGTATTACAATAACAAAATTACCATTAGTTGAAAAATTTCGGAGGGGGCGTGTCAAAAACTAAGTATATAACATTTTAATCTAGTATGCACTTAATATGCATACCTAGTTTGAGCGAAATCCGTGGAGCCGTTGAGATTTGTATAAAGGCCAAACAAACAAACAAACAAACAAATAGAAAATGAGTTTTTTTATTACTATAGATATTTTGTACAGCAAGGTAAAAAAGATATTTATTTTAGTTTTATTAAAATCACATTTCAGTATTTCTAAGGAAGTATCATCTTCTTATACAGCTGTGGTCAAAATAATAGCAGTACTTTTATATTCGGACATGTTTGTATAAATAATACTTGTCTACAAATTTTGGATCCGGTACACCCATTATCGTTCCTATATGTACTTTTAACGCTTCTTCGAAATCTGTACTCAGTTTCCTCCTATATTATAAAATTTTTCAGATACAGGGTGTTTTACGTTTTTGGCACGTGTTTAGTGTTATTGATCTAGAATCTAAACTACTTACCATAAAATAAAAAATAATATTTTGTAATTTAGAAAAAATACCAACTTTTCAATCAATATATCAGCCACTATCATGTCATGTGCGGTAGTGGAGCAAAAATTTTGAGATTATCCAACGAAATATAAACAAATATTGTATCTTTTGTTTTAGCGGAGCTGTAATCGTCTAAATTTAAAATGTCTGTTTTTCATGTAAAAATACTCTTAATAAACAGTTTTTTTCTAAATTCTAACTTTGGATGATAACAGATCCGATAAAATAAAAGATACAAAATTTGTTGATATTTCTTTGGATAATCTCAAAATTTTAGATCTGCTACAGCACATGACACGAAAGTGATTGATATATTGAATGAAAAGATGATATTTTTCCTAAATTAAAAAATATAATTTTTTATTTTAAGGTGAGTAGTTTAGATTCTAGATCTATTAAACACGTGGCAAAAACGTAAAACACCCTGTGTCTTGAAAATTTTACAATACAGGAGGAAACTGAGTACAGATTTGGAACCAGTGTAGAAAATACATATAGGAATGATAATAGGCTTACCGGATTCGAAATTTGTAGACTAGTATTATTTATCCAAACATGTCTGAATATAAGAACACTGCTATTATTTTGACCACAACTGTATATTAAAAGCCAAACATCAAATGTTGTCGTACACTTTTTCGATATTAATTTTAGAATAAGAGCAATGAAACTTATATCATTCGAAAGGTACTGCGCCCTATATGTACAGAATCACTATAGATTTTAAATTTATGACCTCTGACCCGAAATATTAATGTTGGAAATTTGTATTATTATTAGTAAGGCATCTCAGGGCTAGGAAGTGGTAGAATGGTGAATGAGGTATCAAATGAGAGATCTGGCTGCACAGTATGATGACATTTTAGATGGGTGACCTTAGACCTGAGCGTAAAAAGAGCATTTATGAAATCAAAGCTAAGCTGTAACAGATGGAAGAGTATAATGTAAGAGGGAATTTTAGACATTGATAAGGTATGAATACCCTACAATAAGCATTTTTGTACACAACAAAAGTGAATATATATTGTGATGGTGAAATATCTTATAAATAGTAAAGTCTGAAAAATTTCCGTGATTTTGACATAAAAATTATAGCGATATCTTGAAAACTATAGATGTTCTCAGTACAACGTATTTTTGTATGAAAAGCCTTTGGTTGAGGAATGTAACGGTATACAAAAGCTTTATTGGTAATATTTTCTACGGATAGTATGTTAAAAAATTCCCTTAAAATGACATTACAATTATTTAAATATCTCGAAAAACTTATACATTCTCAGTGCAATGTATTTCCTTGAAGCAAGGCCATCGCCTCAGAATGAAAAAAAAACTATTGAAATTTCAAGCTTTCACTTTGCAAGCAAATATCTCAGCCATTTTTTAATCGATTTTTTAACAAATTTTCTTTATCTGAAAGATCAATTAAGTAACTTTGGAAAAATAAGAAAAGATTAACCGTTATCCTATCAATTCAATGTTTAATATTGTTTTAAAAAACCTCCAAAATATTTAGATTTTGCTCAGAAAATAAGACAAACGTTTTTTTTTTTGTTGTAATTTTTTTTTCTTATAAAATTTTCTTTTTTCACACTCTTTCATATGACATATCATTTATTTGCAAAAATTGTCTCATTTTGAAACATAATTTAATAAACAGTTTCTATCATCGAAATTCATGACCCCCTATGATTTTTTTGATGAAAATAAAATTTTTCAAAATGTTGTTTTTATATTTTCTGCAAAGCTCTACAGCTTAAAAAATAATTTCTGTGAAAAAAATTTTCAGATATTTCAAGCCACTCCAAAGTTATATACACAAATCTATGTTTAAGCCATTTCGTTATATTTATATAAAAATAGGCGTAGCAGAAACAGTTCTTCCGTTTTTCTGATCCGATTTTGATAATTTTTTAAATAAATTAGAGTAGGAAGAAAATTCACCCAATAGTTATGTGACCTTTGACCTGAAATATGAGCATATTTCTGAAGTAAAACCTAAACTATAAGAAATGGAAGAACATGGTGTAAGATGAAATTTTAGACATTAATACAATGTACAAAAACATTTTTCGCTATCTCTTATCGATACCCTACAATAAGCATTTTTTTATGAAACATGTGTAAATATATATTATGTTGAAATTTCTTACAAATAGTAAATTTTGAAAAGCTCCCTTTATTTTGACACCAAAGTTGTGACGATATCTCGAAAACTGTTACTTTTCTTAGTAAAACGTATTTTTGTATTGAAACTTAAGATTGTCTTAGTAGAGCACATTTTCTTAAGGCAAGGTCAACGCCTCAGAATGAGAAAAAGCTATTGAAATTTCAGAAAGTTGGTCAAATGTCGCCCACAGGCGATACTAGTTTGCTTAAAACATTGTGTTATTTTGTACTGCTAGTTTAAGAAAGGTTTTGATTTAAAAAATTTTTAAAATTACATTCTGGTTTTTCTCAGGTAGCATCATTAAATTTTTTGACATGTTCATAAAATTATTAAAAAAAAAATATTGATTAGAATAATAACTTTCGTATGTCTAAGTAAGAATTTTGAGATATTTTGTACAGCTTGTTTAAGGAAAGTTTGTTTTTTTAATTATTAAGGTCATATTTGGGTAATTTCACGTCATATATTGTACAGATAGTTAAAAAATATTTTTATTTATGTATTATTAAGAATCACATTTGAGTATTTCTTAGGAAGTATCATTTGCTTAACACATTGGGTTTTACCAATAATCAATTTAATACCTACTCTTAGTTTAGTGTTAGCTTTTTTGACATTATTTCTTTAAAATTTGCTGTCAAAAAGCTTACACTAAATTTAGAGTCCGCAATAAAATGACTATTTTTAAGGCCCATTGTGTTATTTTGTACGGATAGCTTTAGAAAGGATTTTATTTAAGAATTTTTTAAAGTCACAAATTTTTTCTTAGGTAGTATCATTGAATTTTTTGCTGGAATATTTTGGAATTTTTTTCCAGTGGAGCCAATCCCGGGATTCTGAAAACCTGTCGGAAAAACTGTCGGGACTAAGAAAAGTCTGGGATCCCGTTACTAGATGCCCTAGTTAAGAATGTGACTAAAAATAAGCACATCAAAACTTTACGATATAAGTATTGTTCTCTAAAAGTGAAGTAAATTAAGAAGTAACTGTTAAAAAGCTCAAATAAGGGAATTTTTTTCATACCACCACTCTATATAGTTTGTATAGCAGCAGTTGGACGTCTATCGATTGCTGATTAATCGCCTTTTAATTGCCAATGAATAAAAAATTTTTATTGTTGTATGATTAACTTGATTAAACTAGCTTTTTTTGTTTAAGCTGAATAAACGCCTAACTAAAAGTGACAATAAAAACATTTTTGCATTTTGGCACCGCTTTCATGAATGAGCAGCGGCATAAAATGATTTTTGCTTTTTTGGCTTGTATGCTGCGGTTCTAATTAATTATCTCGATTGAGCGATTTGGCTCTTTTTTGTTGTTAACCAATTTGTTACACGTTTAGTGTTGAGCTCATTATGTGAGCATTAACGTAATAATCAGGTTTTAATGAGCGCCTTCTTTAAATTTATAATAGTTGATCAAGAGCTTAAAGCTACAATAAAATGATTGATTGCTATTCAAATGCTTAAAAGAAAAAAAAATGTGAAAATCAATGCAAAATATTAATTCAATTTTGTGGTTTTTTGTACGAACATAAATATAAGCCTAAAATGATGAAGTGTGAAACTGAATTAATGAACACATAAACTTTAAACAATCAGCCGAAAATCATTAAAAATATGCTTAATTTTTTCAAGTTATTAAAGTTTCGCTGTTTATCGATAGATACAAATTTATAAGTGAGTTGCATGGGCACTAGAGCGTGCAATTTTTCAATAAGTTTTTCCCATTTTTTCCTTAGCATTTTCCCGTTTTTCCCCTTTTCTAAAGTTCAGTGTTTTATTTTAAATGAAAACGATAACAATACAAACAAGAACAATACAAAAAGAATACAAACTATATCACATTTATTACTTGTACATAATTCTTGAGTCTAACTGCAAACATTTTCTTTTTATTTTTAATCCTATGCAGTCAGGCCTGTAGCCCGGGGGTAGGGGGGCAATGCCCTCTACTACAACCATTTTCCCCCCCTGGCCAAATCAGACAATGAAAAACTTTAAATTAATAATTAATATGCATTTTGTTGATATATTTGTTTATTGCTTTAAAATAAATAAAATAAATGCTTTAAAAAAATAAATAAAAATATACACATTCACCTTATTCATGACTTCAATATGTATATGAAATTTGTTTAACAAAATTCAAATTTCTACTAATAAAATAAGATTTGAATTTTAAAAATTTTTTAACCCGCATCCATAGGAACTTTTTAATAATGAAAAGCACGTTGTGCACCAATTTGATGCAGATACAAAAAGAATGTATAATTCATTGAAGTGTTTTTAATTTTTAAATTTTTTATATTCATGATGAATGTTCATTAATTTTAAAATAAGAAAAAACTGCAAATCTTAATTCTAGGAAAAATTTAAAAAAGCAATAGATTTAAATCAAAACATGCATATTTGTTCTTAATATATAAATCTGAATAAAAAATTTGCATCAATTTGATGCAAACGACGGAAGCGGGTTAGTTAAATTTTTTTATTTGTTTTACTTAAAAAATATCTTATAGCGCATTTTTTACTAAAAAAAAGTCTGACCTCACAGAATGCAGAATTTTTTAGATTCTGACCTGAATTTACAGAATGTTAACTTCTTTTGAGCTGAGAAAAGAACGGAAAAAATGCAACATTTTTTTTTTTCATTTGATATTGGCTGCACTGTTGTTTTGAATTCCGATTTATTTACGATTGAGCTTATGTTTAGTGCGGTACTGCATGTAATTTTTAAGAAATACTCATCAAGCTGTTAAATTTTATTAAAAGTAACCACTTTAATCAAAATTGTTTTGGATTCAATATAAAAAATTTTCAAAATTGGAGCATTTTGCTTCTCACAATTGTCAAAGCATATAATATTACTGTCAAAATTATTGTTTTTTGGTTTTTATGTTGGTATTACTAGAGAGCAGAATGCAGAACCGCCAAATTTTACAGGTCAGAAAATTGTTATACTTTTGCGGTCAGAATTTTCGAGAAAAGAACACGATTTATTTTGAGGTCAACATTTTTTTTTAGAAAAGAACGGAAAAAGTGCAGAACTCTTGAAGAGGTTAGAAAAAATGTAGAATTTTTTTCTAGAAAAGAAAAAATAAATGTAGAATTATAAATATGTTAGCCCAATTCGTAACTCTTTCTTATATTTCTAGCCACTTTAAATAAATCTTGTATTTTTACCTTCATTTTATTACAAAGTCCAGAATTAATTTTTATATTATTTTTTATGTATTAATCTCATGTATGAAAAGATCAACATATCCATGTAAATATTATAAAATTAACTGTTTTTTAATAAATATGTGTAATTTATTCATTTCACATGTTAAAAAAAATGTTTTTTTTATTTATTTAAATGAAAAAAAAAAAAATTTCCCCCCCCAAAATTCATGCCTGCCCCCTCTGTCTTCTTGGTCTAGCTACAGGCCTGTTTGCAGTTTTAATTTTCATATGTATTTTGGTGTGTAAAATAACATTTACGGTACAGCTATCAAACGGCTTTCTTTTATTAGTTTTATTCAAATGTATGGCAGAAAAAGCTTTTTCAGGACATGCACATCTATGCGGAAGAGAAAAATAAACGATATACATTTTTTTTTTTTCATTTTTGGGAACATTTCACTTGTATCAGCAAATTTCATATAAAACCCTACAACTATACACTCTGAACTACTCTTTTTTTACTTTTTGCATAACAGAAACCGAAATATATTCTTGAAAAGCAATATTGCAAGGATTTCTATTTGACCTTTCCATATATAAGATTAAGATTTTTTTAGTTAATTTTCAGTCTCAAATAAACAGACTGTTTTAGCAAAACATAATGTTGGTATTCTTTTTCTTAAAGCCTTATATGTCCTCTTTAAAATCCCGTTTAAGATTTGAAAATTAATTGTTTAGAAATTAAGTTAAAAACGTTTGTTTGTTAAATGACGGTTTGACCGTTTTTCAGTACTTTTAGCTATTTAAATCGATTTTTCACCAAGTAAACTTTAATAAAATGAAATTTGCTGCTTATCATTCTCTTTGGCGTGAAAAAAAAAATAATGCACTTAAGAGTCAGATTACTGCTTTAGAACGATTTTACGAAGAAAAAACTCATGGGGTAAATATTTACCCCGGTTTGTAGTTTACAGATAATAAAAATGGATTTATAGTTCTAAGATTAAAACATGATGCCAAAAAATTTTGCACATCACGTGTAAGTAAATTTAATAAATCAATATTACTTAGTGACATATGTTCTAAGTCGATATATATTTAGATTTTTTAAATAAATAGGAACACAACGGAATTAATGAAGGATACGTTTTGTTTTTCCAAACGATCCACAATCGATCCACAAATGCGAAAAGTCTAAGTGCTTCGCCTTCGTACCAGAAATTTAATCTTTTAGAAGTTCGCTGTTTTATTTACAAATAAAATAAATCAAATTACGCTGAACAGAGAAAAAATTACGTTTGAGCTTACAGCTGATAATAATCCAAATAAATTTAAATGAAACACATAGGCTCCCAGTAGCGGATGGAATATATTCCGAATATATGAAGCATCAATTACCTTGTAATGACCACTACTTCCGACTATATTACCTAACCATGCATAAAAGGCCTTACATTTAACATTGAATGAGACAGGAGGTAAGTGATCGCCTCCCTTCAGCATTACCTAGAAGTTATGGAGTAACATACTACTTGTATTAAGTTATAAAAATCACTGCATTACTTTTCCTTTTATGCTACATTACAGGTAATGAGGTATGAGTTAATTACTTCTGCTATATGCAGACGCATTACTTTTTTCAAAAAGTAATGCTTCCTTACCTGGTAATTTATTCTGTATTAGTTCTATGGTAGCCACTGGCAAATCCGCTGCTGGGCTATTTCAAATAGTACTAAAACTAAGTTAAAACTTAAGATGACTCAGATAATTTTAAAATGTATTTCAATACAAGATGTTAATAAATTCATAACATAATTTGTTGATTTTGTGACGAAGTTACTTTTTTCAACCTAATTTTTCTCCGTTTTTAAAAGTGTTCCCGTTTTCCCTTTTCGTTGAAAACTCCTGGAAAACGGTAAAAATTCCCTTTTCTGGCAGCACTGGTAACGCTTGACCTAAAATAAAAACCTTTTCTTTAACGTCATATGATTTAGAAGAGCTTATTCGAACAAGTGTCACATTATATAAAACTTTTACAGTGTATTGGTCACAGCTTAATTATTCAAACCTACTGAAGTTGGAAAGAGTAGCGACTTCTCTTGTGTGTGTGATTGACTCTAAGAAGAGTTGTTATTGTTGCTTTGTTCAAAACGAACTTGAGAAACTTCAAGCATTTATAGCTTTTTTTTATAAGCGAAGACAAGATTGATAGAGATAATTTTAGAAAAGAGTTTTTTAATGAGAGTGCGGGAGCAATAATTTTAGGACAAAGTTTTTTTGCTTTTCTAGTGTAAAATATTTTGAATATGGCTCTCTGCATAGTAGAATTAGAGAAGGTATATGCATTTTGGAGAGACAGACTGCCGGAACTGTCAAAACGAAGTTGACAGCTCATACAAAATCTGAAAACGATGAGAATGCGATAAGAAAGCAAAAATAAGCAAGAATAGCAAAATGCTTGAGTTTGACAATTCTGGCTATGAGAAAAAGAGAGCAGTCACAAATGCATATACCTTTACTAGTTCTACCATGGGCTCTCTGAAATAAAACTATATTAAATGTAGGAAATCTGTTGCCAGCAATAATTGCTGTAAATTCCCGTGGATTTTTGTTAGAGTGTATGGTAGTCAAAATCTCAAAAAAAAATTTTTTAAAAAATCTAAAAAATGTGTAAAAAATGCTGATTTCTTCCTCTCCCGCAAGGACAAAGTTGTTTTTTGAAAAAACAGTAAAAAATCACGATCTCAAAGTGCTTTAATTTTTGTAAGAAAAACTACTTGCTTACTACTAACTTTACGACTTAAACAAACAATATTTTGGCAAACACGATGCCACTCTTGTTTTTGTCTACAGTGTCCTGTGTGAAGGGTATTCAAATCTAAAGGTACACTCGAGATAGCACAGAACTTTTGATTGTTATCTGATTGTCTAAATTTTGTTGATATTGATTACAGTGTTAACGTTTTCCTTAAATTTGGCGAACTAATTATTTGCATATTTTTTGCATATGCATTTTCCTGTTTTAAAGAGGTAAGTGCTAAGCTTTGTATGCTGTAGGAACGAAATTTTTTTGGCCTTTAATTCTACACGCGAAATTTTAATGTAGACTCAACACTAACACATACTTACTATAACCTGTTTGTTAAATGTGTTAGTTGAACATTATTGTTGAATGTCGTGTGAAATACGTGTATTACACTCAAAATAGTGAGCCGGTATCTCACGGGTAGGGTATGATGCGATTCCTAGCCAATTTTAACTCTCAACAAAAAGCTCGACAAACCGCACAAACCAATAACACAATAAACTCTGCGGCATATGTTAATCACAATTGTTGTCACTTTTAATTACGCATTCAATTGGTTCAACAATTTACAAATATTGTGTTCAATTACTTAGTGGTAGTATTTCTAGTTAAAACTTGCTACAATAACATATACCTAAATGTTAAAACACTTAAAATGACTATCGAACGACTATCAAATAACACTTGTTCGTAATTATTTGATAGAATTTGATAGTGCTTTTGTGTTTATTGCTACATTACTCCAATTATTAAAAATCAAAGCTAATTGCACAGAGGAACAGTGGAATGAAACAATAAAATGGCAAGGTATATCAATAGAACAGAATTGAAACAAAACTAATAGATTTTAATTGCACTCAAGTGATTCGAATTGATTTGTTAAGAGATTTTGAAGTGAAATGCTATGCGAAAGCATCATTAATTTACTGAATTCTATATAACTTAAATCAAAGTTATTCCACAAAGACATTATTTGGTAAGTGGCGTATAATTCCTCATTTACATATCAATTTTAATTAGTGGAAAATTAAATATTTTATTATTTTTTTTTGTCATTTTAAAATTAATTCGTAACTTCACATTTTATAAAATGTTATGGCTGTAACCTCTGGTTACATTGAACCTTCTAACCCGACAATGATTTTAGTAATCACTTAACAGTACAGTAGAGTGTCGTTTTTTTTCTGCGCCAAACTATGCGTCCGTCCGTGTTGCCAGTCAGTATTTTCCGGCAACGCTTTAAATTGTTTTTCATTACTAGTCATATTCATCGATTATTATGTTACAGTATAATTTTTTTGCTGTTTGCGGTTTTTGACAACTTCAACACGACTGCTAACGATACTGATCGGTAATTGATCGTATGTCACGTACCTAGTCATATGTCAACAATGTGGCAGCGAGGAAGGGTGCAGTATGGAGTGTGCTCTATTGGAGCGTAGTTTTTCTGCTAGCGGTGCGTTGGGTTCTGGCAGTGGTTGGGAGCTTCGGTGATCAGTCATTGTGTTGATCACCAGTGATCGCAGCGACATCATGTGAATTTTGTATTTGTTGTCTTTATTAATATATAACTTTTTTTTATCTACTTTTATTTATATCTTTGTGTTCGAATTTTGTTTTTTTGCTTTTGTTGTTTAGCAATTCAAATAATTTATTATACAAATAAAAATGTTCTATTTTTAGATAAAAATTTTATGCCGTTGCTAATTGTTTTGTACGCTTTTCAGTGTTGTTAGATATTTATGCGGTGCGGTTATATGTTGTAGCTGTGTTGTTGGTGTTGTAGCAATTGATGTCGTCAAACGTTTTGTGGAATTTGTTGAAGTTGTTGTTGAACTTGTTATCTTTTGATTTTGACATTTTTGAGTTTGTATAAAAAGTCTGAATAGATTTTATTTATCACTTATGTTATGTTTGTTTGAATTGTCGATAATTGCCATGTTGGTCTCGAAAGTCATTATCGATTATTCTCGAAAGTCATTATCGATTATTCTTAATAAGCTATATTTAGCAGACATTGAATATTCATTTTGACAGCTTTCTTGCGATATTCTTTTGTTTCCATTTTTTTATGCATTCAATTGTAATTTATTGTTAATTTTGAGGTTGTCATTTTTAAAATGTTTATGAATTCTTGCTAATTATTTCGAAATATTTATACAGAGTGTCTAATATAAAAGTACGAATGTATACGGAAGTGAAAGAAGAGGTCAAGTTAAGAAAAAATCGTATGGGAGGGGGAGTCTATTTTCGCACCCTTCGAAGTTACAGGGTTAATTGTTATTTCACGACTTTGATTCTTACCATTGTTTCTAGCAGAAAAACTAACTCACGGAAAACTTATTTTAAGAACTCATTTGAAAGACAATGAAATTATCTTTTCTAGCGATGTATCAACGAAACTACCCCACGTTTTCATTCCCGAGCCGCGCTCGTGTGAAAATTAAATCAATCCTTTGAAACTACTAAATTTTCACATTGAGCGCAATATTCTCTGAATTTTGGGCAATAAATCAAAATTTTTTTAAGAGTTTTATTTATTATTTATTTAATTTTATTTCCAATGAAATCATAAACATATCTTTAAAAATAACTAAGTTAGTTGTACTATAAAAGTTTTACTTCAAACGGTTTTTATTATTTATATTTTTTTACAAAAAAAGAAAATAACGTTAAATATAATATTCATTATGTTTTCACTTTATTGAACTTTTTGAAGTGCAACCAACTTTTTTATTTTTAAGGCTATAATTTTGATGTCATTGGAAAGAAAATAAAATAAATAACAAATTTGATGCTAAAAAAATTTTGATTTATTACCCAAAATTCAGAGAAAATTGCGCTCAATGTGAAAATTTAGTTGTTTCAACGGATTGATTTCATCTTTCCGAAAAAAAACCAATATTTAAAAAAAAAAATTCCGAGATGGGTCTCGAATAGTGTTGTCATTCCCGGTTTCGGGTTATTCGAGAAACCGAATATTTATTGATGTTTCGTTTTTTCGGTTTCGAGTTTTTTTTTAATTAACAATTTCGGATTATTCGAAAAACCAAGTTTTTCTGGTCGGGTTATTCGATATTTTCGAATACTTAAAATTTTCAATTTTTTAAATTTTTGTTGTTAATTTTTAGCATATAAAAATATTTATAAAATAGATGATTATTTAGGGAAAAATCTTCATGGTGGATGAGTTCAGCGCACATTTTGAAGAAGTAAAAGAAAACTCTGGTCGTTTTTCTATCATTGTCGATGAGTCGACGGACTTGTTTAACAAAAATACGTTAATGTAAGCATTTGGCGGCCTCGATAGTGTAGTGGTAGCGCGCTTGACTGTCGCTCAGGCGTTCCGGGCTCAAATCCTGGCCGGGTCATGGTCCTATGCTATAAACTTTTTTCCTTATTTCTAATCAAAGGAACTTTAAAACGCATCAATTTACGATGAAAAGTTGTAGTTGGTGGTGGTAGATAAAGTTTGTGGATAGAAACGCTTAGTAACTTGATTTGACTGAGATGAAGGCATTAAACTTGCTTTAATACCATATGTTTCTACAGCTTCTGTCACATTAAGAAAATCCTAAAAAATAGTTTCACTTGATTACTCCCTTCTTCTATTCTGTGGTACCACAACGGACCAATAATATGGTCTAAGTGGGCTGGAGACCTAAAGACCTGCCGCCACCTAAACCTAACCTTAACCTAACATTTACCTAACCTTAACCTAACCTTAACCTAAAGCTAACCTTAACCTCAACCTAGCCTTAACCTAACCTTAACCTTACCTTAACTTAACCTAACCTAACCTAACCTTAACCTTAACTTTAACTTTAACTTTAACCTTAACCTTAACTTTAACCTTAACCTTAACCTTAACCTTAACCTTAACCTAACCTAACCTAATCAAACCTAACATAATCTTTACCTTACCTTAAGCTAACCTTAACCTAACCGTAACCTTAACCTAACCATAACCTAACCTGAACCTAACCTTAAACTAGCCTTTACCTAACCTAACCTTAACTCTAACCTTAACCTTAACTTTAACTTTAACCCTAACCTAACCTAACCTAACCTAACCTAACCTAACCTAACCTAACCTAACCTAACCTAACCTAACCTAACCCTGACCTTAACCTTAACCTAACCGTAAACTAACCTTAACCTAACCTTAACCTAACCTTAACCTTAACCTAACCTTAACCTAACCTTAACCTAACCTTAACATAATCTTAACCTAATCTTAACCTAATCTTAACCTAACCTTGACCTAACCTAACCCTAACCTTAACCTTAACCTAACCTTAACCTAACCTTAACCTAACCTTAACCTAACCTTAACCTAACCTTAACCTAACCTTAACCTAGCCTTAACCTAGCCTTAACCTAACCTTAACCTAACCTTAACCTAACCTTAACCTAACCTTAACCTGGCCTTAACCTAACCTTAACCTAACCTTAACCTAGCCTTAACCTTACCTAAAGCATGAAAACAATTAATATAAAAACTAAAAATTTGCTAACTTTTTTCATTTTCTAAATATTAATAAAATATTAATTAATTCTATTATTTTGATTCAAAGAGTCAAGAGGGTTCTGTTTCAGTGTAGACGTTTGTAAAGAAATCGCTGGTAACGATATCAGTATCACAGACGGCTCTCTGATGAATGGCAGAGCCGGGGCAGGCGTTTACTCAGAAGAGTTAAGCCTATCCTGTGTACTGAGGTTAGGGAGGTTTGTGTCTGTATACCAGGCGGAAATGCTTGGCGTAGTGCATGCGCTGGACCACCTGATAGATGGTCGGATCAATGGCAAGAAAATCGTCATTGCTCTCGACAATCAGTCTGTGGTTAGGTGTATGCAACGGACAGACACCACTTCCAGGTTGGCCATAAAATATCTTGGGGTGTTGTTGCGGTGGTCGTCATCATGACACTTGTTTACTCTCTTTTTTCGTTTGATGACTGTGTGACGAAAGTATGTTATGCTGGTGGTCATATGCATGGAAAAATTAGACAAGGTAGTGTTAGGGCGGAGAGCCGGTGACCAAAACTGTCAAAACGAAGTTGACATTTCATACAAAATCTTCAACCAATGAAAATGCAATATGAAAGCAAGAATTGGCAAAAATACCAAAATGGATGAGTTTGACAGTTATGGTCACTTAGAAAGAGAACACATTCAGCCCTAACACTACCTTGTTTAGTTCTACTATAGTCATATGATGCCTAAGCAGCAGTACACTTTTTGCTACCTATTTTTTGCTACCTTTAAAGAAGTAGTTATAACATTCATAGCTTTTTCACGCTTCTCTCTGTCTTGGTACAAAGCACTGCGTACGTTCCAAAGACATTCATGCTGCTGGAACATGGTTATCAGCATTTCCGTGTTTGAGCGGCTGCAAAGTGCAGACATGCTAAACTTGTAAATAATATTCTTTTTTAACATTTTTCATTAATAATACATATGTTAATAACTTACGCTTTCAGTGTTATTTTAATTAGCATCAACATCTTTTAATTCAATTCTTATTAACACTTTTCATTCCTTCAATAAATGCAATTAAAAAACTTGTCACTTGTCAAGTGTTGCAGTCGTTAAGGGTTGCTAAGCAGGTTTCATTACTGCCTTCATACATTTCGTACTAAAAGTGTACTATTTTCGTGGTGTAAGGGATTTTTTTTTGTTTGTTCACGGAAAAAAAGTACCTCTTTGCCGACCATACATTATTTTTTGTTAATAGCCCGTTGTCGTCACATCGTTTGACACCAAAAGTGATCACATTGGTCAAATTGTTGGTCCAACAATTGGCAAAATCAAAATTTTTATTATCAAACGATCTGATAAACGATTTGATGCATGCGAACAAGGCTAGTGACCTTTTAGACACAATATCGATAACTCTTGTTAAATTGCAATCAAACGGCAACGTAGTCGACTATTGGTCTCAGCCAATCACGACACGACAACACATATCCAAGCCACATTATGTTAATAGCGAAGCTAAAGACATCTGGCGGACAGGTCGCAAAACACCCTTAAAGTGGCCAATGATTTGGGCATTACATGTAGTAAGTGCAAAAACTCGTGTGAACCCGCCTTTCATAACCCAAAAAAGTGCATGAGGTGGCCACACTGCACCTCTGACAAAAGAAAGAAAGAAGCTGAACCACCATTTTGGCTTAAATTCTGAACGTTGGATAGCGAACAGACGTGTGCTAAAATAAAGAAAGCCTAAAAAGATAAAGTAAAATTTAAAGTGAAAAACAAAAATTTAAAGAAAAGACAAAGAACTGGATGCAATATTGGTCTGGACACTGGCCACGCTAAGCTTAAACGTCAGTTCCAGCAAACAGTCCAGAACATCAAAACTTTGCACGGGAGCGCCCGCAAAACTTGCGCTACTGCAAGGCAGCATCACGTTCTGTACTATTGTAGAACGCTTGCATAAATTGCGTTATTTTAAGGTAAGCATCCAACTAGGCATAAATTGCTCTACGCTCTTCTAATATTTTTTTAACTCCAGCGCTACATATTTTGGAGCACCCACTTTGCTGTGCACTTTGAAGCACCCACTTGGCTGTGCACTCCAGCGCTACATATTTTGGAGCACCCACTTTACTGTGCACTCCAGCGCTGCATATTTTCAAGCAACCCAGTGTGCCGTCGAGCACCCACTTTGCTGTGCACTCCAGCGCTGCATATTTTCAAGCAACTGGCTTTGCTGTGTTACTCCAGCCGGTTCTACATTGAGCGGTGCGCCTGCTACTTACCGCGCAGACCCGACAAAATTATTGGTGGCATCATCATCGTCTGTCTGTCTTCGGCACCGTCACTTCCGACTTCATATTCGCTGCACCGCATCACCAACATCCCCGTCTAACTTGACAGATTCATCGAATCAGATCACCCCGGGATAAAACCTACTGCCAGCTTCACCACTTTGAAGAGGTCAACGAATTAGCGAGTTACAAAGGTCGGTCAATTTTAAGTAAATATAATTATTATTCTTATTTTTAAAATTAAACTATAAATTCTAAAGCATACATTTTGCCATGAAAGATTAATGAACCTTTGATTTTTAAAATGCTAACAATTTTTTTTTGCTATTTGAATTGCAAGTAAAAATTAATTAAGAATTGCAAGTAAATTTTGACTTACCTGCTTAAAAAAAATTACTTACCTTTAAATTTATACTTACCTTAATTCTTTACTTACCTTATTTACTCCGTTGAACTTAAAACATATGGGAATTGATTTTTTATAAACAAAAGAAAAAAAAAAGAGAATTTATTTTTATAATATATAAGAAGAACAACCAAAATGTAACATAAAGGGCGCCCCTATGAAAATAACCGTATTAAAATAACCATGAATATACCTTTAAGCAATCAAACAGACAAAACAAAATCTTAACTTGATCTAAATGTAAGCTTAATACATCTCTTTGTTTCTTCTTTTTTTTTTTGTATTAATAATCGTTTTCAAATGTTTAATAAGCTACGGATCTAGCAAATGAATTGCTGAGTTTTTTAATAAAAGAGGAATGCTAATAATGATGAAATGTAGTTATACTTAAGGCGTTTTTAGTTTTTTTTTTCCATGAAGGGGCAACCACGTAAATAAGAGTATATCAGTTGCCACAGGCGTTCTGGTGATGGAGCCAGTGGGTGGGAAAAGTGTACTCCAGGGTAATACAACATCTCGTTACCCTAACTTGGAGATATGTGAAAAATTTATTGTTATCTTGCAGATACAGATCTTTTTTCTGTATCTGTCGTTTCGGTTTAGTTCCTTGTTCTCCAAAAATCAATGGCAATTTTAGTCGGCATGATGATTTTTGTTTATGTTCATGCTTATACTGGGTACTTAGGTAAAAGAACCTCGCCATACCCGACTGACGCTAGCCGCAGACCAACTAGCATGCTACTTATATCTAAGGCCCAGATCGTAGCGGCACTTTTTGAGTGTCGACCTTTCAGTTGCAAGGAGCATGTAACAGTGGCTAAACACAAATGTTGTGAATAATGCCACAACGCAACACTGTTTGGATCCCATGATTTCATATTTTTGTCAAATCATTTGGTGACCGTGGTGGTGAAAATTTACTCTCTTGCTCTCGCTCTCAAATTTTTAATTTACATTGAAATAACAATAATGCATAACCATGATGAGCCCATAACCACCACCGTAACAGGGCATTTACAAAACTCAATAGGTGCGCCCAGACAAATGAGCTCACACTTATGTGGGTGAGAGGACACTCAGGCATAGAACAGAATGAAAATGCTGATTCTTTAGCAAGAGAAGGATCTGCAGAAGAATTCTGTGGACCAGAACCACGTCGAATATTTGACAACACTAGGCGCGAACCCAGGTCTCCGAATTCTAACACATTATATATCATATTATATGAAAACTTTTATATGGAAAAAAATTCGAAGTCTTTTCTTATATATTTGTATAAAAGAATTTTACAAAAAAAAAAACTAAAATTTTTTTTTAAATTAACAGAAAAATTTTTAAAAAATCTAGATTTTAAGAAAATACAAAAAAAAAAAAATTATTGTCCGAGCGGGGTGTCGAATTCGCGTTCGCGAAAGCTTACTTGCATTTATAAGGACGAAAAATAAGAGGAACTTTGTTAACAACTGCGGTAGACTAGAGGATAAGTTGTCGAACCGGCACATGAGAAGACGTGGTTTCAAATCTAGAAATTTTCAAATTAATTTTTTGTTGTTTTTCATTTCTTATTCTAACGTGCAGTCTCGAAAAGCGCTTCTGCAGGACTCTTTAAAGTCGCGAGAGAAGACGGCCTAGAAAATGTTCTCGTTTCATATAAAAAACTTAAGGGGCTTGGATATGAGTGCGGTAGGGCTAAACGCATATGTAATTTTTGTTGGAAATTTGTTTTAAATCATGGAAATGGAAACTGCAGCAATTGTGTGTAATACAGTGTAATCTGACTAGGGTGGACCCTAAAAATGTGCTTTTTTATTTTATACTTTTTGTGTATGTGCTGGCAATATTAAGGGGTCGCTGATTCCGAATCTGACATTAGAATTTTCAAAAAAGTTTTTGCCACTAGGGTGGACCCTAAACATGTGTTTTCTTTAGTTTTATGCTCTTTGTAAATGCGCTGATCGCTGATTTCGAATCTTATATTAGAATTTTTAAAAAATTGTTTTCACTAGGGTGGACTCCAAAAATATGTTTTTTGTTTTATACTCATTGCATATGTGCAAGCAATATAAGGGATCACTGATTTCGAACCTGATGTTAAAATTTCAAAAAGTTTTTTGACACTAGAGTGTACCCTGAAAATGTGTTGTTTTTTTTATTCTCTTTGTATGTATATGTACAGTAATAAGGGGTCGCTGATTTCGAACCTGATGTAAGTTTCAAAAATTTTTTGACACTACGATGTATCCTAAAAATGTTTTTTTTTGGCATTATAATCTTTGAAGATGCGCTGATCGCTGATTTCGAATCTGTTGTTAAAATTTCCAAATTTTTTTTGGACACTAGGGTGGACCCTAAAAATGTGCTTATTGCTTTATACTCTTTAGTTTATGCTGGCAGTATTAAAAGCTCTCAAATGTCAACTCTTATGTTAGAATTTGAAAAATTTTTTTACACTAGGGTGGACCCTCAAAATGTATTTTTGTTTTGTACTTTTTGTAATTTCGCTGGTCCCTGATTTTGAATCGGATGTAAAAATTTCAAAAAGTTTCAAAAACCTTAAAAAGGGTTTTTTGTTTTGTTTAATGGACTCTTAAATAAGTCGAAGAACATGATTAATGTTCAATGCTCAACGCGTTATAAAACAACATCGCTGGCAACGGTAACTGCCTATTTTCATCTCTCATAAGAATTTTACATCTTAATTTTCAATAGAAAAAAAAATGGTTTTTCCTAAAATATTAAATTAATTTTTTTGGTTTGATTGTTAATTTACATTAAATGCTTTAATGTTATAAATAATAAAAAAATAAAAATATACAGAATTTATTTCGAATTACATTCGAAGTTGAAGAAAAAGCGTACAGAATTGCGTTCCTAGCGAGGGTCCCCCGATCGCAGAACTTTTGTTTTCCTTTTTTTTTTGCAAAAGAGCAGAATCCTTTTTTAGTGATAAAAAGTACCCTATGTCCCGACAAGAGACGTAAGGAACCTACATGGAAAGTTGTATAAAAGTTCATTCTATAGTTTTCACGTAATGCGCTTACAAATAGACAGAGAGACAAAAATTGTACAAATTTAATTTTTTTACAGTTTTATTACTTATATGTATGGATTAGTAAC